>CAEFZY010045266.1:0-11142 GCA_903066815.1 Brachyrhaphis roseni
CCGTCTTCATCTTCCTCCTGAGCACTGAGACGTGTTACGTTACATTAAACTTGCGTCTTCCTCTACACATATATTCCCCCTGTCTCACTCTTACCTTTTCTGCTCGAGCGCCCCGGTGACCATTAGAAAAAAAATGCATAAATAAGCCGCATCTTTGTATAAGTTGCAGGGTTGAAAGCGTGTGACAAAAGTTGCGGCTTATAGTCCGGAAATTACGGTAAGCTGACTGCAATCAACATGCACATTGGAATAATGAAATATTTTGCTCACGAACAACTCAATCTAGGAGATGTGACTGCAGCTTAAGAAAATCTTAAAGTAGAGAAGAAAAATTATTAGAATGATTTGGGAGGAGATATATTTTATAGGAGAAATATTTTTTTATGTCTTGGGTAAAAAGTTTCACAATGAATCCTTTATCAGTGTGGAATCTCTCTCTCTCCACAAACTGTTGGTAAATTTGTCCAGTTCTAAGGTCGTCCTAATGTTTAAAAAAGAAAATTAAACTGTGAAAATGGTCTCCTTCACAAACACAAGTTTCTGTTTAAAAAACAGCTCAACAGCTATGTAGTAGCAAGCCAAGCTACACGCTAACTTTAGCGGCTACTTATTAGCCAGCTGTGGGATTCTTTGCTTAAAGATTCGTTGTGTCTCATCACATCACCATTTTTTCTACATTCTGCCAAGCAAACAGTATAAAACTAGAAGGAGTTTCTTTACACAACAGTCTGACTAGCCATCTTTATTAGTTAGCTCTGCTAATTAGAGCACAACATCTCAGAAACTACTTCTTGCATTACTTCAAAATAAGAGTCTCAAACACATACTAAACAGTTTCAATCTAAACACATTTTAATATCCAGGGTTCATAATAGTTTACACTCGCTTCACTGTTCAGTCACACACAGAGGAACAGGACAGCAGTTTACGAGACAGATTTCACTTGGATGATAAATATTGTAGCCTCTTTATAAAACGAGATCTCAGGCCACTAAATCTCATTACTCGTCTGTTTTGTGTAGAACTGGCGCGTTTCTAAACCCGTAAATTCAAGCACTCTTGAGGCACTTGGTCAAGCAGAAGGAATTCAGAGTTCACTTATACCTCAGGCCGACTCTGGACTGCATCTTAATCTATTCTTTCACCTGTTTGTTTTCTTTTCCGATTTAAGTTTTTCTCAGAAAACTGTTGACATTCTTCGTCCTTTATATGTGCTAAATAAGAAAACCATGAACTCACTATTTACTGATAATAAAAACCCGAGCTAGGACTGGCAGACGGACAGCTCCTGACCCTGAAGCAGCTACAAAAATAATTTTAAAGCAATAATGAATAAAGTAGAATACAATTTTGACTAATTATATGTGTAAGTTATACATAAATGACATCTGTTTCACATTTTAAGTAATTCTGCCACATTTATCCGGAGGATGAGAATATACATGAATAGATGGAACTCATGAAATAAATACAATCATGTATGATTTTAACATGGAAACACCTCCAAGATTTTACATTTTATTATTTAATTATGCAGTAAATAAATTTAGACATTAAGACAATTATAATTTTACTTTTTAATGCAGATCTCCTGTGCTTTACTATAAAATAATTGAAGTTGTCACTATGGTCCCCCAGATGTATTCTAACAAGTGACTGGCTAATCTACAGCTAATCCAAAATAATCTACGCCCTTTAATTCCGATGGTTAACGCTTAAAGATAAAATCAATTCCTTGAATTTATATAATCAAGTATTCAGCCATAACACGGAGAAATTCTGCAGGGTTTTTTTTTTTTTAAATGTAATTGTCTTAATTAAGGAATTACCTGGTTATGTACTTGATAATTGATCTATTAATTTGTCACTGATTTTATTGTACTAATGACACATGCAGGTAATCTATGTATTTATGGGATTGTGTCACTTTTGGACTCCCATACAATGCAAAGTTAGGAGTTTTCATTCAACAACATCAGCAGCCTGTTTTTCGCAGACGTCCCTAAACGCGGTGGTTGGTGTGGCTGAGCGCCGCTCGGCGCTGTGACAGCAGCTTCCTCACCGGGCTGCATCATCAGCACCAAACTGCAGCAGAAGAGATCCCGCGGAGCCACGGCGACAATGAAGTGTTGCAATAAACTCCTGATCAGAACTTTGGACCCTCGGCGATACCGCTACTTATTTCAACTTCGTCCGACATGTCGAAACGAATCGGCTTTCCAAGTAAATGTATCAGAGCCGGACACAGTTAAAGCACGTGTTCTGTAAATTGGTTTCAAGTTAAATAAACGTCTCTGACGGTCACTACTGCAATCAACTTGTTTTTCACTCAAACATCGATTTTAGGACACTCCGTTTGCACGAAAAAGTGTTGAATGACACAGAAACGAGAGGACTCGTCGCTTCCTCTGCGCACCCGACATTTTTAACGCCTTTCAGAAAAAATATCCGAACTTACCTTGGCAGCGAGCTGCGCCTCTAAATGCTGGGGGGTTCCAGTGACTGTCGGAAAGTCGACTTTTGTCAACGGAGTATCCCGCCACTTCCGCTGAGACTAAACGCTCAGGCGAAGTTCGGGGGTATAAAAGTACTTCTGAGCCAATTTCTTGCGCTCCTGCAGCCTGTGGAACTGCACCATCTGTTGTGCCTGTGCGCGTCGAGCTCTGCGCGGCGAGGGCAGAGAGGAGGGGAGGAGAAGGGGAGGAAAGATGGCTGAGCCGCGGCTCCAGCTGCGCGCGGACACCGGTGGATGTGAGAGCGAGCCCGCGCGCGCATGGGAGGTCACGGAGTCTCAAAAGGGAAATCGACGTGTGGCTAATAATTAGCAGCGCGACCACAGAGTCCGTGACTACACAAATGTACACAGTAAATTCTGCAGAGTTAAATCAACACTTGCCGAGTCTATTTGGTCCTTATCAGAATTGGTGTTAATTTAACTCTTTTTCAGAGTTATTTCAACAATAGTTTGAGTAATTATAACTTTTTTAAGTGTTAAAACTACTCGGTTTCTTGTTAAAATAACTGAAAAAGAGTTAAATTAACACCAATTCTGATAAGGACCAAATAGACTCGGCAAGTGTTGATTTAACTCTGCAGAATTTACTGTGAACCAAGGAACAAACATTACATTTTGTCAATGCCATCATAAATATCATCAAGAATAATCATTATCAAATATAATAATGAACAATCCAGCTATTAATCTCAGGCAACTCTTTACAAGAGAGAGGTTTTGGCCTTTGTGGGAAGGAACTCGATTTTTCAACTGTTTTGCCGTTTTCTGGAAGTTTGTTCCAGATTAGAGGAGCATAAAAACTGAATGCTGCTTCTTCATGTTTGACTCTGACTCTAGGGATGCAGAGTACACTCTGCATGTGTAGTGTCATATTTGGACAATTTCCTAATCCTGATTTTGTGGGGATAGTCTGTGGACTGGTCCTTTATTTTCAACATAACTGTCTACTAGTACACAAAGCACAGTTCAGAAATACTTCAATGAGCAACTTTGTTGTGAAATATTTGTCTGATCTGCAAAGGCTCCTGATTTCAATCTAACATAACAGGTCTTCTCATCCAACATCAGTGTCTGACCTCACAAATACTTTCCTGGAAGAAGGGATAATAATTCCTATAAACACATATCTAAACTTTGCTGATGCTTTTATTTCGGCCAAGAGCAACCTAACGCCAATTTAGAGAAATACTAGGAAGGCTCTGTCATTAAAGTCCTGTAGTGATCCAAAACTAATCCAGAAATTTATTAAAGTATCTATCCATCACTTGGACAGCATTTGTAATTTGGAATGTTTGTGAATAGTGAGCTTTGCTTTGCTGAACAGTTTTATTCTGTTCTTTCAGGGAGACTCTTGAAGCTTTATCAGATTAGATGAGGCATGTGTAAGCTGCCACCTTCATGTTTTTCTTCAGATGTTGGAAGAGGGTTATGTGTGTGTGCGAGTGTTTTTTTTTTATTATTATTGTGGGGAGGGGTGTGCAATAACAGAAGCGTGGGAGCTTCGGGTTGGGGGTCAATCTCTGCCTTAGGAAGAGGAGTACTTTTCTAGTTATACCCACTCTGTGGTTTTACACAGCCAGACTTACACCAGCCAGACTTACAAATGTGCACATACACTGATACGCAGATCAGTAGGCAACTTATATTTAAGCACTCTTTGGCAATGCACCTATTATAGATCCATGTGGGACAAAAATCAACAACAAAAAACCCCAAATGAGTCCAATTTTAATTCAAATTTTCAACTAATGGAAATATTTTTGTGTCTAGTATGATGGCCACTTTGCTTTTTACAGTCCCGAAAATCTAAATGAACCTTTTTTTTATATGTTGCACTGATTCTACATTCTTGAATCTGGCTTCGGGGGACTATTAAAAGGCACCATCACCAAATATTTAGCAGCTCAGGTGCTGCTGCACTTATGTTTAAGAATGGATGTGCTGACTGCAAAGAGGAAGAAGAGAAAGAGACGTGAGGAAGAGGAAAAGGAGGAGGAGACTGCAGCAGTGCATCACCAAGAGGTGAGTCTACAGCCACGACACCACAGTTTGCAGCCCGGAAAAGGGTAAGAGCGCCACTGTTTGTTTAGCACCTGCAAAGGAGCATCTTGTTTTGTTCTCCTTTTAGTTGTGGATGCATACAGAGACCTTCAGGGCCATCTGTGCTGAAGTGGCAGAAAGAATTGCACGAACAAAGTGGAATACTGCCAAATCAATGCACTTGCAGAGAGGAACTGTCCTTTACAGGAAAAGACTTGCTCAAAATGTTGATGGAAGAACGGCAGCAAAGTCGGCCCGACTTACCTCAGCTGCCTCGCGTGCCCACTGAGACAAACAGACCCACAATGGGCATGAGAATGTGTGTCATTAGTTCTGTCCCAGATGCTCTGGAAACAGACTGCCCTGTAAATGCACTGCATTCCCAGAATAACTCCCTGCAGCTCCTTACAAACAACGATACTGTTTAATAACCCCTGTAGTGGAAATGTAACTTAAATGGAACTGTAACAGTTCCTCAAGAACAATGAGGTGGTAAAGTTGGACTGGGGGAAAGGGATGATGATGAAATGGCTATGAGTGCAGCTTGTCTAGGTCTGTGCAGTGCAATCAGATCAGCCAGACAAAGAAGTTAAATGGCTACAGATGCAGGTGTAGGAGAGAAATAACCAGAATCACCACAATCTGAAATACTATGACATGTCAGGGTCGTTAAGATATTTTACCAGCCAATAGGTCAGTCAATGACAGCAATCAATCTTATGTCAACAGCAGCGTCTTCCAGTATATGAAAGACACATCGAGATGGTTAAATGACAGAAGTTTTTTTTTTTTTTTACCCCTTCCTTTTAAAAAATGATTTGTCAAGCTATTCATCCAACCGCAGCTCCATCTGCACAGCCCAGGATTCATGCACAGCCCAGGATTCATGCACCCTGCAGTGGATTACAAAACGCTGCCTGTGTAAAACAAAAGATCCATTTTCCACCCAGTGTGCTCTTTTTTTTCATCCTGTTCACAGTAAATACCACATGCAGGGCAGGTTTAATGCAGAAAGACGTTGGTGCAACAGATCAGCATGCGCCTCAGCGTGTTGGAGCGCATTGCTCGGCGTTGAGCTTACCCTCTGCGGCCACAGCGCACCGGACAAGGAGTGAAAGCAGAGCCAAAGACAGCAGGCAGTATGAGAGCATCCCCGCTGCTCCGGCTCGCAAACCGCTCCTCAAACACCTCCTCCCCCTGTCTCCTCCGGCTTCCCTCCTGCGCGGTGAGCATCCATCATAGGCGTCTGCCCCGCAGGCTCCCGGTACTTCGGGATGACCCGCCCGCCCATCACTCCTCACACCGGGAGCCATATCCAGTGGACAAGTTGCTGAAGTTTCGCTCGTAAATAATGCATTGGATCAATCCACGTGTGTGAACGGGGGGAAACACGGCCGTCACTGGGTCACGTCGTGTGTCCAGGGCTGGAGAGAAGGACGAGGGGAAATGGGGAACGCGACGTTGAAGGGAAATTAAGAAATGCGCCCTTATCGCTCCGCTGCGCTTGGTCCACCCATCATCACCGTGTGGCGCAGAGTGGCGCTCTCACTTTGCCCAGAGGTTTGACATTTAGCCGCTGGAGGTGAAGTGGCTCGCTCAGACAGGCTCCTGATGGATGACGGTCACTGAGTTGCGTGCAGAGGACATTCAGTCACCACCAAAGTAAGCATATTTCCACGGAGCTCGGCGAGTGGGTGGCTCATTTAAGGTCTTCTAGTCCTCTGGCCAGGCAGAAACAAAATAGCATCTGTATAGAAAGTCAAAGCTGACCTATCTGCAGGGCGCCCTCTGCAGGCTATGTTTGGATCAAACTGACCAATTTATTTTTATTTTTTTTTTATTTCTGGCCTCGTTCGCCTATGAAGTAAACCACACACACAAAAGCCACACTTCTACTATGAATGCCATTTCAAAGTTTAGCTACTGTCAACCTCATCAGGCTTGTTGTTGGCGTAATGAGAGGAGGCATTTACAGCCGTGGTTGTTGTACCGTTTTAACTCCACAAGATGGCACCCTTGTCTCACAAAAGACACAAGTTGATGACACACTTCTAATTCCCAGCTACACATGGAAACTTATGGAATAAGTATTTTTATAGATTTTAACTGTGCAGTGCAGTAAAATAAATATTACTGCTAACACTTATTTAGTTAACCTTACTTTACAATTGTATATGAATATATTATAAAACTTATCATTGTATAATATTCAAATGTTATTTAATTATTAACATATGTCCATGGATAGGGACACACAATAAAACATTAATAGTCTTCTGATCTATTTAATTCCATAATTTCTAACATTATTTTAAAAATAGCATAATATTAACACTGTAAATATTACTAACTTTGTGTTTAAAAAGTAATTTATCTCAATATTATTAAAATACAATAATATAAAAATGTATGCAAATTTTGACCAAAACATGATTTGAGTGTATTAAAACCTCCCAAAAATGTTATTAAATCCTAATTGAATTTCATAAATGTGCTTTATAAACGGTATTTTCATTATTAAAAGTTTAGTACTAAATACACATCTATAAATATTTGTCTAAACTAAATGTATAAATAAGGATATTTACATAATTGCTCTGTCACACAAAAACAATTAAAAACTATAAACAATTATATAATTTGTCTTGTCAACTTTTGTGCTCCTTGCCCTAGTAAAAGAAACTGACCATGAAAGTGGGTGATGGAAGACGAGTCAGGACACAGAAAGGGCTGCGTCAATAGATTTTTTTTAATTCAAAGTGAATTTTAACAATAATACACCATAAAGTCTTATTTTGACACTCACCAAAAGAGTCACCTGGAAAACCCGCTTAATGTGACAAAGTAGAGAAGGCTTGGTCACACCTAAATCACTGAGAACTAGAGAGGAAACACTATCGCAAACTGTATAAGAGACATCACATCCATAGAGTTAGTTTTCCCAGTCCTTATACTGTAAATATTGCACAGTGCAATTGCTACATGGCAAACTAGTGTAGCACAAAATCCAAAAAGAAAAAGAAAAAAAGCAAACAAAACATAAAAACAAAGCCACAAAAAAATCTACAGGTATTAAAACAGTAACAGTTCAGATTTCATAATAAAGTCTAATTGAAGAGCAATCTAAACAGGTGATTCCATAACTTGCAGTGTGAATTAACTCTGAAATTGAGAGAGATGACCAGAAGACTGAAAAGAAGAACTTGAGAAAACAATCCTTGTTCAATCAAATCAAAGAGTTACATAGTAGCACATTTAGATCAATAAGAGACCCTGAAGTAAAAGTTCTAAAGGACAATAATGTCATTATCAAAATCAGTAATTTCAACAACTGGACATTTTACAGATAGTTGTTTTATCTGCTAAACGTGACCACAAGCCTCCAAAATCCATGAACAAAGATTTCAATCAATTAAAATAAAATGGAAAAGAGTGTAAAGATTTCTCTCCTCTTGCATCCATTGTTTTGTGTGACAAATACGGGAGAGTTGATGCAGGCGCGTTGCTGGTGAATAAGCTTCGAGGGAGTCAAAACACAGATTACATTTCACATGCTTATTATTGGGGACCGATCTCAAGCACTAATGTATCTAGTTCATGCCTCATCATCACAAGATTTCTTTCCCAAAGTGACATTTGAATGTGATCAGTAAAACCAGCAGCTAAGAAAAAGAAAATCTCTAAAAACACAAAGATGCATCAGGGTCGTTGTTTGAGTGTAGAGAGCAGTTTCCATCTGGAGCACGAAATCAACAACCAGATGAAGAAAAAAAAACAGAAAAAAACAAAAAAAACTTTAGCTTCTTTGATTTTAAAAGACCAGTGTTGTCAGCTGTGCTCTAGTTGCTCCAACTTAGCCTCAATCTGCATGACAGAAGACAAAAGTGAAGCGAAGTGTGCATGTGTTCATGCAAGGTAATGTAAAGCGTGGAGATGATCTAAGAACACTTTGTGGTGCAATGACCGCACAATGGAAAGTATTGCATCTGCTGTTCAGCCAGAGTGACTATCTGAAGACCACCATGCATCATATCATTCAAAGTCTAACTGTGGGTTATTATATCAGCCTGTTGTCACACAGAGGCTTTTTTGTGGACTATCTGAGAGAGGAGCGGATCAAATTCTCTGGCATGACTCTATGAAAAATGCCCTACTTTTGAATTTGTTTCCCCACTCTCTTTGGTAAAGCGGCCGCTAAAAGAGACTTTCTACATGATCGTGGAGTTGGATTCTCTGCCTTCTTCGTTCGTTCGCTTTTCTGGATCTCAAGGCACATACACAGTGCTGCTTACACTGTCGCAGTTTCAGTAAAGGACACATAACAACGGCCACCGCCTCGCACTGACAAAAACACTTTGATATGAGTCACTCATAAAGGGGAGAGCGATCTAAACGCAAGGCAGGTTAGAATATCCAACTGATATTCTAAGCAGATAGAACATTGAACAGATACAAAAGGTTGCAGTAAATACTTGTCATCATTTTGACATAAAACAAGTTGTGAAAACTGTTTTGGAGCAAAAGCATTGGGGGTAAATTTATGTTTCTTTCTTTAATCAAACATTTCCAAGCCTACCTAGCTGTAAGTGCTTCACGACAAGTGTCTAATGTGAAAGGGGGACACTGGATTCATAGTTTGTTTTTTTGGTGTTGTTTGTTTTCTGGTATCTCACAGTGCTCCCATAACTCAGAAAAAGAGTACTGGTAATACACGGTGTTCGTGCAATGAGAAAGTTAAATCAATCCTGCAAGCTACAGCTTCAGATGTGTACAAAACATCGATATGAAAACATACAAAACTTAAGTTACATCGATACATCATTTATATGCAGTGACGAGCCCGAGAGGTTAATAAGGATAAAATACTGATGCTGAAAAAACACGCACCCCGAGGAACAACAAATCCAACTAATGTTCATCATCAGCAAATACAGTAGTTACAGTGACACTCCGAAAATGAATGCAAACACAGAAATCAAAACCACTTCTATTTCAGATAATTAGGGACCTATACAAAACGCTAGGTTTAAACTCAGAGAGAAATCACCTAATTTCACAGCTATTGAAGTGGCAATCATCATATAGCAGCTTATCTATGATACATTCAAGAAAGAAATGATACGACTTGTTAATTGCCCAATAAGCTAGACAAAACATCAGCTGTTTTTTTCGTTTTTTTTCTAATCTAACTTTTTTTTTTCTTTGAACAAAACCTCATTCTACAACTACAGTATAACTGAGGTCTATGCAAACAGAATAGCTACCTTGCTCAATATATGAATTACAGTCTTTGGTGCTGCACAAGCAACGTCATTTGAAAAACAAAAGACAGAAGTAAAGGGGAAAAAAATACACACAACAAATTAAAACAGTGGCTCCCAAAAGAGAACACACCCATGTTAAAAGGTCTGGGTTGAGTAAAATTTAGCTAAAAGGCAACCTGCCTGCCAAAATATCCACACCCTTAAAAGAATATGTTGCGGAAACATCTTTGGATTCAATGTCAGTATTCAGTCTTCCTTAGTCCATCAGTATGCCACGTCTTGACTAATCTATGCCCACGATAGCAAGCTAAACTTGTCAGATTATTAAAACATCTCTTGTCCCCATCCGTCTTCACATAACCCCCACAGATATTTTGTCAAATTTAATTCTGGTTTCCAGACTAAGCCATTCAGATTTTCTATTCGTTACGGTGAAGTAATTTTTTGTTGATTAGGGTGCATGCTAACGTTCATTATGGTGCTGAAAAACAATGGTTTTCATCTTCAGCTTTCTGGATGAACATTTTGGGATCTTTTTACTATTACAGTTTCATCAACTTCGACACATCAGTTCCATTTAAAAGGAAACCCCACAGTACGATGCTGCCGCCGCCATCTTTCACTGTTGGTACAATGTTCTTTTGATCTCTTTGTTATGTTGAACATGACATTTGGAGTCATAGAAGAAAAATGGAAATATAGTTTCATCAGACTCTGATTCCGTGACAAGATATTGTGAAAATGCAGCCACTATTTTGAAAATTCCTGCAGCTCCTTTGGTGTTGTTTGTTAGTCTTTTGACAGAATCTCTGTCCAGTTTCAGTTTCTTCTTTTCATTAGTTTTGATAAAAACCTATTTATTCTCCAACCATCAGTGAACACCTCCATTATGGTGAAATTTCCCACATCTGATATCTTGGTAGATAAAAATCCTTTCCAGGTAAAGTCTCTGCAAATTAGGGCTTTACCTAATGGATGTAAATGACCAAACCCAGGTAAAATCCTGCAAGGCAGCTGAATTTCATTTCTGGTTTGTCGAACTCACTTGAGTAAACTTAGGAAGACTGAAAATGACTGACAAGGTACTTCAACAAAGTGAATCAATTAGAGATATGCATTCAAGTTACAAGAGGTTTTCAGCTTTCACATTTTTTCCACAATGTCATATTAAAGATGATACACGTTTAGGGCAATTATTCATTATAATTCATTATACACTTATTTTTGCAAATCACAAAATCTGCCATTTGAACAGGGGTGTGTGCATTTTTTGAGGACCACTCTAAATGACTAAAGAAAATAAAAACACAGCACTATATATAT
>CAEFZY010045268.1:0-10856 GCA_903066815.1 Brachyrhaphis roseni
ACACAGTACATTTATTTTAGGTTAAAACATATCTTGGTGCGAATCAACTAAACAACATAATTTATAACTATTAACATAATTATATTCCTTCACATAACAGAATAAACCTGCAAGGAGTGACTGAAAGAGAGGAGCTAGTACTAAGAGGCAGATTGCTGAAATAGAGAAATCTGTACATAGATGCCTCTTAAAAAAACTCAACAGTTGGAACCAGACTGTGAAGAGTGGAATCAGGTCATGGTTAGTAAAGCTGTAAGAACGGAGGTTGGCAACAGTAAAACCCAGTGGAGAAGAACTGTGGGACATCTCATGTCCAGCAGAGTGACATTCAGAATTATTGAATTACTGGGAAAGATACTTGCCTGCTGGTGTTGGTCAGAACCAGGGCAGCTGTAGCTACAATCCAGTAGCCTGCCATCAGCAGTTTGGGTCCACTTTTATTATTCCACTTGCTGGCATTATTCAGTCTTTTTTCAGATATTTCTTACCACATTTATGCTGATGAAATTCAATTGTATTTTTCAACTAGACCGCATCAACTGGACAGGTTGGCCATCCTCGTCCAATGTTTGTCCCATATCAGTGACTGGCTCTCCAGTAACTTTCTGGTTCTAAACACCAGTAAGACAGAAACTTTGATTATTTCTCCCAGTCACTTGCATAAAAATATCAGCCAGAAAAATTGCTTCCTTCTGCCCAGTAAAATCAAACGTAAGAAATCAAAGTGTCACATTTGACTCAGCATTAGGCTTTGACCCACACACTAAGGCTGTCTTGTTCTTGTTTCTTTCAATTAAAAAATATTTCTAAGATTAGACAAATGGTCTGCAGTTTACTTAGAGAAAATCATTCATGCTTCCGTGTCATCTCATCTGGACTACTGTATTGCCCTTTGTAACCGCCTGAATAAATCCTCAATTTTATGGTTGCAGTCAATACAGAACGCAGCAGCCAGATTTCTCACCAAATCCATAAATTCTGTCATATCTCTCCTGTTCTTTATTCACTACACTGGCTCCCAGTTGTTTTTAGAATTTGTTTTAAAGTACTTGTGCTGACATATAGAGCATTACATGGCCACTCCTGATTATCTTTGTCAGTTTGTAACTAAATATTCTGCTGCTTGTGGTCTTTGTTCTCAAAGTCTGAATCTCCTGGTTGTTCCACGAACACTGTTAAAAACTAAAGGGGACCGGACCATTCAGTCGGTGGCCCCACAGCTGGCTCTTGTCTGACTCTGTCGAGGTTTTTAAAAAGCAACTAAAAACATTTCTATTTTCCCAGGTTTTTATCTCTTGATTTTATTGTGTTTCTTATGTTGGTTTTATATTTTGTATGGTTTCAAATTCTGCAGAGTTAAATCAACACTTGCCAAGTCTATTTGGTGCTTATTAGAATTGGTGTTAATTTAACTCTTTTTCAGAGTTATTTCAACAAGAAACTGAGTAGTTTTAACACTTTAAAAAAGTTATAATTACTCAAACTACTGTTGAAATAACTCTTTAAAAAGAGTTAAATTAACACCAATTCTGATAAGGACCAAATAGACTTGGCAAGTGTTAATTTAACTCTGCAGAATTTACTGTGAAGGTTGATTTTTATTGTACAGGTCTTTGTGATTTCATGTCTGTGAAAAGCGCTTTATAAATAAACTTTACTTACTTACTTTGAGAGTAAGTAAGTAAAGGGCTTTATAAATAAAATGGATTATTATTATCATCATCATAGGGTTATGGTTAATAACTAAAGGAAAAAGGCGTAACACTAATAAACTCAGAAATGCTCAAGGAATACAAACTAAGAACAAACAATGAAACTCAATATAAAGAAAGAGATTGCTAAAAGTAAGATCTCAGCTTAAATGAACATGGAAATTATCATACAAACATAAAACACCCCAGAATCGATCCATGGAGCACCTTCAGCAAATCTTTTACTCCAGATTACTGACTTGGCTGGAACATCTGCCAGTAAGAGTCCTTCTATGTGGCGTTTGATTTTTTTTCTACTTGTCTATTATTTTCTCTTGGTAATCCAGTTTAATCCAGTTTACGCTGGGTGTGTGTCTGATAGTCCGACCCGGTTCAGGTGTGGCCAACAATCAGCCAATCATCAAAGGAGAGCGCATGTGGTATGGAAGGATTAACAGGAAACTGAAAACGAGCATATGTCCTGACTACGCCCTGTTTTCTAACATTTAATATTAACGTTACTAACTTTAATAACGTTCACAAAGACTATCAAAGTAAATGTCAGCCATGTTGGATTTTAAGTGACCCATTTTGACATTCTGATACACTATATCTCATTGTTACAAAAGTTGTTTTATTTTTTACTGTTTGATAACTAAAAACAACCAAATGGAATTACATAACATTTCTCACTGTATGTTCTAGTTTCTACACAGACTTTGGGCCCCTTAATCTCACAATTCTTTACAAATACTGCTGCAAACTCAACAAGAAGCTCAAGGTAATACTGAAAGTTTTAACCATTTCAAATTTTGTTCCTTCACCTTTATTATTTGTCTGTTAGTGACTTTTTGTTCCTTGGTTGTTTTTTGTCTGGCTAGTCCTTCACAATGTCTAGAAAGAAACTGGTTCACTTCACCAGTTATGACCAAAAGAAGAGAGCCAACGCTGCCTTTCTCATTGCTGCCTACTCTGTAAATATCATTTCATTTCCCCCCTCATTCATCACTCCATTGTGATGAATGGAGTTGTCTAGTTGCTCATTGCAACTAACCCAGTTTAACTTTTATTCTGTAGGTTATCTATTTGAAAAGAAGTCCAGATGAAGCCTACAGAACTCTGATCTCAAGAAATAATACTCCCTACTTGCCATTCAGGTAAAAACCCACAAACACGCACCAGTTAACAGCTTTCTGCTTGTTGAAAAAAACAAAATCCAGCTACTTTGTAATCTAACCAGTTAACTAGTTACTTTACACTAATGGCTCATCTGAACCAAGTGTGTAACACTAGATCCAGTTCAGGACCCTGGATGATCATGCTGCTTCCAACTTGAGAAAAAGGTTCATTTTTCTGTATTTCACAAATATGGCTGACACAAATCAGAACACTATGCTGGTAAAGTTGTTGCTGTTGCCTTGTCGTTGCCCCTGTTGTTGCCCTGATGAACATAATTGATCCATCCATCCATTTTCTAACACCCTTGTCTCTAATGGGGTCGGGAGGTGTTGCTGCCTCTCCAGCTAACCTTCTGGGCGAGAGGCGGGGTCACCCTGGACTGGTCGCCAGTCTGTCGCAGGGCAACACAGAGACAGACGGGACCAACAACCATGCACACACACACTCACACCTAGGGAGAATTTAGAGAGACCAATTAACCTGACAGTCATAATTTTTGGACTGTGGGAGGAAGCCGGAGCAGACGGAGAGTACCCACGCCTTCACAGGGAGAACATATGAACTCCGTGCAGAAAGAGCCCGGACCGGGAATTGAACCCAGGACCTTCTACCTTCTTGCTGCAAGGCAACAGTGCTACCAACTGCGCCACTGTGCATTCCATTATTGAATGATGTTTATTGAAAAAATGTTTAAACTGTAACAACAAAGAAGGTAAAAACAGCAGAAAAAGTATGCCAGCTGTAACTCAGGGACAAAGCAGAAAATCAAGTAGATCAGAAGAGCCTATCCTCGGAGAGACAAAGAAACCAGTGTAGCTAATCAGAGGTGAATGGAAGTAGCTGAGAGCGCCAGACAAAGGGAAATCAGGAGATTAATCACAGCTGCCTGAAGGAAAGGAGAACAATGAACTAAGGAAGGAGAATCTGTGGAAAGGAAACTAGAGAACTGAAGCAGAAAACCTGGAACTAACAATAAATAAACGATTTAAAGAAAAAAGTCCAGATGCACAGAGAAGAATAAATGCACAAAGAAACAGAACAGAATAAACTAAGCTCAAATGGCAAGAACTAGTAATAAAACCACAGAGACAGAAACCCAAATCATCCCAAAGTTATCTACTTCATATTTTTATGTTAAATATTTTAAGTTATAGATGGTCAGTTGAAGGGCAGATTTATAAAAAACTGTGAAATAGGCCTTTAGTTTATCTTACAGTTCAGTATCACCTTTCTGCTCACCTGATGCAGTAACAGAAATATAATTTTTATCTGCAATGAAAACCTTCTTGTGTGAAAACTGCAACAGACTTTTGTCATGCAATGTGCTAATGCTAAGGAATTTACATATGTGCATAAACATATTGTAGCAGTGATCTGATAATAACGTTATTTAATGTCATGCTACGCAGAAGTTCCATCTGCACTGATGAATATTCCCTCTGCTCTCTTTGCTGTTTTACTGTTTTGACTTTTCTTATTTTGTTAAATGTCGCTATAACAAGAACATTTTCTGATATAAATGAAATACTGCTCCTGAATTTATTTACAAGCTCTGGCTGATGAATGCTTCTGTATTAAACTAATATAAACCTTTGCTGAGCTTATCGACATACTAACATCTATGTGTCCCACAGGGATGCAGCGGTGGCAGAGAGCACCTTCAACCTCACTGTCCTGGACTGTTTACAGGGAATACGTAAGGTAGTGTGCACAGCTCGCCTTTCCTCATGTTTCCATCTTGGCTTCTCTGGTTCTAGTGAACATTATTACGTTTCTCTCTTGCAGGCTTTGCTGCACAGCTTCCTGGACTTTGAAACTTTTAGTCCTGAGGAATATGAACATTATGAGGTAAAAGTGATTAGCTGTGGCAACCCTTAAGTTTGATTTGGGTTTATTCCATGATAGTATTTGTCAGAAAAACTATAAAGGGTTTTGATATCTCATGTGTGAATAGATGATGCACATTATTCAGTAACTTCCATTTGTGTTTTTGCTGTGTCTGACTTCAGCGAGTTGAAAATGGAGACATGAACTGGATCATCCCAGGAAAAATTCTGGCTTTCAGCAGCCCTCATGCTCGAAACAGGGTGGAGAACGGTGAGTCGAGAACTTTTCATTACTTCAGGGAATTTCAAAGGAGGGAACAGTCTTCCTTGGTGTCTTTTGGTTGGATTTGATGTGACACAATGTAACTACAAAACTGAAAAAAAGATGGAAAATATATTTGGTTTTCAACATTTTCAGTAAAAGCAAATCTGAAAAGTTGTGGTGTACAGGTCTCCTGAGTCAACACTTTAGCTGCAGGGCTTCTGCAATTTGTCTCTAGTAGCGTTGAACGTCTGGAGACTTAAATGTTTGCCTCGTCTTTGTAAAATAGTTCAAGCTCAGTCAGACTGGATGTACAAAAGGCGCTGACATTTTTTGTATTTTATTTTGAAATATTGGTTTAGAGCATCCTAGGAAGTGATATAATCTTGAGTTCAGTGCTGCGCTACTGCTTATGAGAGCAATTTAATTTACTTCCGGTTCAGTTCGCTTCATTCTTCGTGTAGTCCTGAGGGGTGATGCGCCGAGTGTTGAGTTGACGACAAGAAGTAAGTTATAGCAGTTAGCGTGCTGTTTGTGTATTCTAGATTTAGTTTGTTGTCGCTTTCCGTTGGGTTGTTGCGGCAGATGTAGTGATTGGGGGCATGCGCTACTGGCTGCCGCCATCGTGTGGGGATTTTATCTGGCCACATGATGGCGCCAAAGTACCTCTTATGTTAAACTAAGCCGAAGGGCTGTCCGTGTTTGTGTTGTTTTTTCCACCAAGGTTGTGCTTAATGATGTAACTTTTACTATTGTGTCATTTGTGTATGTTGTAACTCAACATGCAAATGTAGATGGTTGGGTTTATTCCTTATTAGGTATTTTGTTTTAGTTTGTATTAGTTGAACCTCTACTGCTGTAGTGTATTAGCCTAATGGCAATTTATCTGTTATTACAAACTGCTGGCAACACTGAGCATCAAGCCGAATAAACAAGCACACATCTAAGTCAAGTTTCGGTCTCATGTCCTCCTTCCTGTATCCTGACCGATACACCATCCTGTTAGCTAAAAATACCTACGAACCCTGAACCTAATTAACACTGGATAAAAATCGTCTTTAATTGTCAACTTTGAAATCCTGGCATCCATCAAGTGTTATTTCTTAAACCCACTGTAACTGGGTCCATCTTGGCTTGTCCTTGTGAATTTTAAGGTTATCCTCTCCATGCACCTGAGGCATACTTTGAATTCTTCGGCCAAAACAACGTGACTGATGTCGTCCGCCTGAACAAGAAGTTGTATGAGAGCCGACGGTTTGAGGACGCAGGATTTGAACACCATGATTTCTTCTTCATGGACGGCTCAACACCCTCTGACCTGATCGTTAGACGCTTTCTGCATGTGTGTGAGAGCGCAGAGGGAGCTGTAGCCGTACACTGTAAAGGTGTGGTTGGATGTTATATTTTTTCTTGCACTCTAAGAGCCATGCATAAGCTAACTGTATCACTTTACAATCTCAGCTGGTTTGGGCCGTACAGGCACCCTGATCGCCTGCTATCTGATGAAGCACTTCAGGTTCACAGCAGCTGAGGCTATTGCTTGGATCAGAATCTGCCGACCCGGGTCAATCATTGGTCCCCAGCAGAACTTCTTAGAAGAGTAAGTTTAAGACTATGTTAAGGCTGAACAAGAAAATTTGAATTTTTTTTTTTTAAACGCCTGTTTCTAGAATAATTTGTCATATTTTAGATTGGTATTAACTCAATCCCTGAGGGAAAGTCAAGAAATCTTTCAAGTTCATGAATGGATTATGTGGAGTGTATGAGCAAGTATGCCCGAAAAACCTTAAATATGGTGAAAAGTTCAAGATTTACTGTCACTCCAGCCAGAAAGTGAAACTCGTATTACATACATTCACTACAAATAGAGCGAAATATTTTAAATCTTTATTTCTTCTACTTTTGATGATCATGGCAAACGAAGTAAAAAAAAGTGAAGTCAGAACACAGGCTCATTATACCTTGACATTTTTCTACATCCATTATTTTACTTGAAACAACAGAATCATCCAGTAGCCTATATTTTTCTAAAGCATATTTCCAACATATAGCTGTCTTTAGTCAAATTAGTAAAAGAAAAAATAAACAATCATAATCAGACTTTGTATTTAATTAGCAAATTATTTTTCTATATTTGTTTTAATTAAAGAATGGAAATCAGTTTTAACTCTTGACAACAATTATTTCTCACAGAAATTCCTCTAGCTAAAGCGCAGTTGTTTTAAATATTTGTCCTAACCTTCAGTTTTTTTAACAAACCCTTATTTCTTAATTATTTATTTATTTTATTATTAATAAAAGCTTTCCACATTGTCAATGTCATTATCAATCTGAAGTGAATAAATTTCCATCCCATTGACTAATATAGATTGAAAAACAGCAGGAGGTAATCTATTTCTCAGCACTGTTAATTGTTTCCATCAGATATGAGGACACATCACCCAAAAAAATCACCAGAAGATGCAACTTGATGAGAAGATGCTAACAAGTTATATTTTTAGTTAGAGTAGTTTATCACTCATTGTGTAATATGAGAAAGTGTGTGTGTGCATGCAGGAAACAGCACAGCTTGTGGGTTCAGGGAGACGTGCATCGCTCCAAACAGAAGCTTGCCCAGCAGAGGTTCAATCGACAGCAGCTGCAGCAGCAGTACCATCTACCTGGTTCTGACCCGGTACCACTGAGCAAACAAGAAGCAATGCCTCATCTGGTTACAAGCATGAATGATCTGTCAATCAAAACCACTCTGTGCAAATCCTATAGTTTGGATGAAGTGAGTCATTCAAGTTTTTGGTATCTGTTTTTAAGCAGTGTAGAAGTGTAGTCAAAGTAACACTGTTTTTTTATGTGAACAGAGCATCTGTAAGGAAAAGAGTCTGACCCAGGGAGACAATCTGAGAGCAGTGAAGGGAAAACGGACACCAAGATCAGCTTCCTCCTCTGCCAGGTACTGTCTGCTCATACAGCAGCAGGTCTCATGTGATTATCCTTCCTAAAGCTCAAAGCTTAAAATTCTAATTAATAGAATATTAGTGTGTATCTGCTTAAAACGTTGTATTTCATCTTCCTGGGTCAGTTAACAAGTTCCTTACAAGGAGCAATAACTACCCTGACCCTAACTTTTAATTCTTACCCCTCGAGACAGCAGTGAGGGTGGTTCATATAGGGACAGGAAGTTGTCACGACTGGCAATGCCCCCACAGAAAGTATATCCTGTAATGGAGGGACAAGATGGCGGCAGCGTAAGACGTCCTGTGCCGTGCTCTCAGTGCTAGTACTCTTATTTAGCTATTTTCCTTAATGTACAAGAGCTCAGTTAAGTACTTTTTTACTTCATAAGATTACTTTACTTTTGGGAAGATGCCTAAAACAGCCCAAAAAAAGAACTAGTGACCACAACAAGCTGGAAAAAACCTGCACTAGTGCTGCAGAAAAGGACCATGCTATGTCGGTCCGGCTCTCCAACCGGAGATTGACGAAGAGGATTTCCCGCCGCTCCCGGTGACTCCAAGTAAGCCTCCTGTTGCCAAGAAGCCTTTTCCAGATATGCTACGAACAAATAGCAACTCAAATCAAGAGGATGCTTTTGCTATGCTTGCTAACCTGATCAACACGAGAAGTGATGCTTTAGAAACAAAGCTGGGAAGTATGTTGGAAGAAATTAAAGATATCAAAATGAAAATTAACTCAGTTGAAAAACGTGTGGAGCGCAATGAAAAAGATACAACATCCTGTTTAGTTCGTTACTGAGATGGAGCGCTATGGTCGTCGCTGGAACCTCAGACTTCATGGAGTCGCTGAGACCGAGAAGGAGGACGTGCGGGAGGAGGTGTTGCGGGTGTGCCAGGAGATTCTTTGGAAGGAAAAAGAAAGGCTTCAGATCTTCATTGATGTCGCTCATCGAGTTTGTAGAAAGGTCACTGGCAACTCACGCCCTTGTTCTATCGTCATTCGCTTCATTGCGAGGAGATTTTGTGATTCCATATGGAAAGCAGCTAAGGGAAATGACTTCCTGAAGAAAAATGGTCTCTGTTTTACCGAAGACCTTTGTAAAGAAGACCATGAATCCCGGCAGAAGCTTTGGCCATGCATCCAGAAGGCTCGTGAAGAGGGAAAATCTGCCTACTTCGTAGGGGGTCATGGTTTTATCAACGGTGTGGAGATACCCGCAGTATTTACTCCAATGCTAGAATAATTACAAGTCTATTCTCTACTTTTGAACTTGACCCTAGGTTGCAAACTGAGATCTGGAACTTTAATAAGGTCATGTCATCTATAAATACCTTCATTCATTAAGTTACTTTTTCTGTTGTTTATTTGGCATCTCTTTCGCTTATTTCTCTTAATGCCAGGGGGTTGCGCAATATGTTAAAAAGAAAAGCATTGTTCTTGTTTGCCAAAAATTTTAAATCTGATTTCCGTTTTTTTCAGGAAAGTCACTTTACAATTGATGATGTTACTTTTTGGAAATCCCAATGGGGTTATTCTGTTTGGCTTTCTCAGGGGTCTGAGCGCTCTGCAGGAGTTATGACCTTAAAACATAGATTTAATGGGAATATTATTTCTACTGAACGTGATTCACTGGGTCACTTTATTTTTCAACTCTTTTTCTATGAAAACCATCACTTCATTTGTGCCAATATTTATGGCTACAATAATAAAAGAAATAATGATATGCTGTTTCTCACAGCTGAAAAAATCCTTATAGCAGTGCTTCCCAATTCCAGTCCTCAGGGCCCCCTGCTCTGCATGTTTTAGACCTCTATTCCAGAGCAGCTGATTCAAATGATTGCATAACCATCAAGTGCTGCAGAAGCCTGTTAATCAGCCACATATTCAATCCAGGTGTGTGGCGGAAGGGAAACACGTAAAACATGCAGGGTAGGGGGCCTTGAGGACTGGATTTGGGAAACACTGCCTTATAGAATGGTTAAAAAAATGGCCAAATGCTATAATTCTCATGGGAGGTGATTTCAACACTGTCCTGGATGGTAACCTTGATAAATGGCCTCCTGGTCGACCAAATGCCTCAAGCCCGACTATTAAAACTTAAATGGAAAAATTAAATTTAATTGATATTTGGAGAACTGCACATCCACATGATTATTTATTTACCTGGAGTAATAAGTCCTTATCTCAACAATCTAGGATAGATTTCTCGCTGATCTCAGATTCAGTAAAGAAAGAATCTGTTACTCTTAATACTTTACCTACTCCCCTTACGGACCATAAAGTTCTTGAAATTATTATAACATTCTCAGATGGGAAATACTCCAGTTATTCTCCTTCATATTGGAAACTGAATAACTCTTTATTAAATTATAATGAGGTCACTATAAAGATAAAAAAAAAACTATTATCTTCTGGCATAAAGCTCAAACAGATAATCTTTATGGCATTAATTGGGAACTTTTTAAATTTGAATCTGGCAAATTTCTAAGAAAGTTTGGTAGAAACAAGGCCAAGACAAATAGACATGAAGAAACCAAAATTGTAACAAGAATATTTGAACTCACTCAGTAGTCGAATCTTTATAATTTAAATGATTTGGAACTACAAGAATTAACTGAATTACAACTTAAATTAAAGCTGCAAGCAGCCTCGTGCGGCCCTCGCAGCCAAGCGCCGTTCCGGCCTATCAGCCACCGCCTGGTTTCCAGCACCGCCGCCCGCCTGCCAATGCAGAAGCTCTTTTCCAGTTCCTAGCAACGCAGCCCACTCACTACTGCAGAAGCTCGCACGCAGTTTCCGTGCCCGTCCACCAGGCGGTACTTACTGACGCGTTCGGCAGCGCTACCCGACGACGCACGAAAATCCTGTGCAGATCGGGCGACGTAGCATGGAGATAAAGCTTATGGATTAGTTTAGGGGGCGCAGTGGAGTCACATTACATTTCAG
>CAEFZY010045271.1:0-12456 GCA_903066815.1 Brachyrhaphis roseni
TTAAGACAAAACTGTACAAAAATATAAACATTTTGCATTTAAAATATTTATATTTTTGTACAGTTTTGTCTTAATAACTACTCTGAGTATGTTGCTCTTTCAGCATTTTTGTCTTCTTTTTTTAGTCTGAATACACCAGCTAGTGATTAATCAATTACTTAATTGCTTAACAATTATTCCAATCATCCGATTAATCGCTTCAGCCCAACTTGTTACCTTTAAAAAGACTGGTTGATGGGACTCCAGAAACGCTGATGACTTCAGCGTTTCTGGAAGGCTTTCTAGAAGATTCAGCGGTGTGTTTATGGGACCAGCAAGTTCAAAAACAAGTGGGGGAGGGGTGCTGCCACACTACTCTCATCTCCAAAAGCCAACGACTTTAAGCAGTCGGATCGACAAGATGGAAAACTTTTGCGGATTTGAAATGTACACTTTGAAACTTTGGTGTACCTCGTATCAGTAACCGGCCCACGGCTAAGAGAGAGAAATTTATGAATTTCTCTGACCTTCACTGATAAGTGAAGGTCAGAGATGAATAAGGTTAATAAATTACAGCGATTTGTCTGTTATCACATTGCTTCTGGTTTGAAAGCTAAACAAACACGAGAGAAAATGATCAAGGAGAAAAACTGAGCTGTGAGGAATTCGATCTCCCATCATGGTAAAGGGGGCCCATTGTCTGACTTTTACACAAAGAGCCCTTGTTGGTCTGCAGCTAGTATAAGCTTCTTTTTGTCTCTTTAGAGGGACTCCAAGCGAATGCCAAGAAATCTGTTTGTCTCTGTGCATTCTCCGACTTCCTGCTAGCAACACCTGAGCCATTATTTTTCTAATTAAAGAGATCTGCTGCAAATTGTTGAGTGCAGAATAATCAGTAAGGACAATTCAAGTAATCAATCTTTTTTTTCCCCCCTGTCTAACAAGTTAGAGGAACAGTAGTAGGCAGTGATGCTGGAAGTCATTCTTTGACTGTTTCTTCATTTTCTGATTGAAGTGGACTTTAGCGTTTGAGCTTTGTCATTGATTCCATATGTTTGCTTTGACATGACCAAACACGAGCGCGGGCTGCATGCCTTTCAACCCGCGTGTCGCTGTTCCAGGATGCCCAGGTGTCGGAAGTGAGGTGTCACTGGCTGCGCGGGAAGCGCATCACCAGCATCAAGACGGTGGCCTGGATGATATCTCTGAGCGACGCTGTGCACAACTTCATCGACGGTCTGGTCATCGGCGCGTCGTTCACCGTGTCCGTTCTGACGGGGTTCAGCACGTCCACCGCTGTCGTTTGTGAGGAGTTTCCCCATGAGCTGGGTGAGTGACACTGACTGTGATAAGTCATGTGACAAAGTGTGCGACGCCTTTGGTTTCACCACTCATTACTCTATTCATCAAAACAAAATCCAGTGCGGCCACATTCAAACCCAACTGGCGACTCTTCAGTCCAACATCTGAAAACGCACCTGGTTGCTCAGTCGACCTGACGGGCCCTGCAAGAGAGGCAGCTAAGAGGTTCATGCAACATGTCAATGAGTGAAAAATGATGTAGTCAGATGAGACTATCTTCTTTCACACTTGATAGCCCGGTAGAGTCTGTTTAATTAGGGACCAAAATTAAAACATTTGTTACATTTTCAGCTGCTGCAGTTCACTTTTCACACAAGAAACAAACCAAACCCGCTAAAAATACATGTTTACCCCCCTCGCACCAAGAACTACTGAAGGAAATGACACAAAATCCTCTGAAGAAGATTTTGTCTTACAAAATCTTTATTTTGTAAGACAATACAGAACTTCTTTCTGTAAGAAATCTAAACAAAAATAGAGTGGTGTCAAATCTTTAGCGTTTGTAAAATTTCTGTTTTGTCATCAGTAAAATGCCGAGAGCCATTTTTCCCTCTGGCAAGTTTGTCTTTGGTTGTAATTACCCAGAATGCTCTGTTGCTTTAGTGTGCTTCCTGCTTTTGGAGCGGTCTCCTGTCCACTTGGTGTTCACATATGTATTCGAACTGTGCCAGAGTTCACTTCAAGCAAGCAGGTTTGCCTACTAGGTTTGTAGGCAGACCAGAGTTTGCTTTTCTGGTCCGAATCAGATTTCGATTGTGCATCACAGCTCTGCAAACGACACAGACTTTCTAGGCAAACGGGCTGGAGTTTGATTAAAGCAGAAGAAACAGTTCTGGTGTGAATGCACCTTAAAATGGAACTTTCTGGACTGCACTCAGTGGCCTATGTCTGGCAGAAGTCCGATACCGCACATCACCCTCCACATCCCATGTTCAAGGTGCAATGTGAAGGCACCGTCAGGCTGTAGGGGTGCTTTCTTCAGCAAGGATAGAAAAACTGGTCACGGGGGATCAGAAAACACACATTGTTAAACCCCATTCAGCTCTTAGTAGGACAACGACCCTTCACCCCAGAACAACAATGGAGCAACTTAGATAAAAGTAAGGTTTCTGTGCTAGAATTTCCCAGTTAAAAAACAGTGTACACATATGCTCTCCATTCAATTTGGCTTTACTTGAGTCCCTATATGTATAAGTCTAGAAGAGACATACCCAAGAAGAGTTGTGGATCTAGGTGTGACAAAAAGTGACTCCGCAAAGTATTGACTCGGACAGGAGGAGTGCACTCACCTGATTTCAGATTTGTATCATTTGTCACTGCTTTGTGTAAATCGAGATCACTGGTAACAAAATGTTAGAGAGTTCACGGGTTGTGAATACATTTGCAAGGTAGAACTCCTCAGTTTTTTACAGTAGAATTTAGCCAATAGCTCAATAGAGTTCAGACGAAGCAGAGTTGTTCCTTTAGCTTTTTTTTTTTTGGATGCAGCTGGTTTTAAATCAGTGTTTCCTTCTCTGCAGGCGACTTTGTTATCCTGCTGAATGCTGGAATGAGCGTCCCGCAGGCCGTTTTCTTCAACCTGTTGTCGGCAATGTCCTGTTATGTCGGCCTCGTGTTCGGCATCCTGCTTGGAAACAGCTTTGCCCCGAATCCTATCTTTGCCATCGCGGGAGGAATGTTCCTGTATATTGCACTAGCAGACATGGTGAGCTGTCCATCTGACCGTGTGACTTAAACGTGTTTGTTTTACGTTGTCTGGCACTTCTCCTACTTACGAGACTGAAACTTGTGTCGTTTGAGCATTTTGTTTTAACTGATTGCTTTCTTTAGCATTACTCTGCCAGCTGTTTCAGCTGGGAAAGCTATTGCAACACACTCTGCTCATCGGTTCAGCCCAGATACACTTGCTGGGGTCACCAGTGCAGCATATGCAAGCTAAAGACATGGCTGTTTCACCTCTGGTGGTCAGTGGAGACCGGTGTCATAATAAGTAGAAAATATAGTCAACATTAGACAGAAAAATAATTAACCAGAGATTTGGTATTCCTTAGAAATAAATGTCTCATGAAGTTAAACACAGCAAACCTAATGGTTCAAGCTTGTAATGTCGCCCCCAAGTGGCTAAATTTTAGACCTACAATGACCTCCAAAGCAAAATATGTTTCATTTTGACAGGAAAAGCTGAATTAAAAAAAAGAAGGTAAAAAGATATTTCTGGAATTTTTTTGCAGAATGAGACATATTTGGTTTGATTTCAGATTCATAAATATTAATCACTCACATGTTGTGGAAAAGAGACCTAAGAAAGACGTTTTGACTTGAGGTAAAGAGGTGAAGGAGCTACTATTTACATTGCACACCGTATCTTTTCAGGAAGCTCGTTGATAAAGGCAAAACATTTGATAAGGCTGAAACTTTGACTCCTAACAGGTTGTTCCA
Organism: Brachyrhaphis roseni; assembly: GCA_903066815.1. Classification (NCBI taxonomy): domain Eukaryota; kingdom Metazoa; phylum Chordata; class Actinopteri; order Cyprinodontiformes; family Poeciliidae; genus Brachyrhaphis; species Brachyrhaphis roseni. Next base: position 3,781 of record CAEFZY010045271.1, read on the forward strand.
CAATTGAACCATTAGCTTACACACACCTAATAAAAAGACACAAACACTTTTTTTCCCCTAAGTCTGAAGTTAAGTCAGACCAAACGTCTTTTGTTTTGGCTCAATCAGAATTACCAACATTATTTCTATTTGCTCAGTGCCACAATAATGAGAAAATATGTCAGATTCTTCTTTTTTTATTAACGTCTTCTAAATCATAAATTTACACAAATCTTTTTCAGTATTTGTTGCTGTTGTCTTTGGACTTTACGACTTGGGTTGAATCTTTTAGGTTTCCCTCCACAAGCTTCTTGCAATAGTTTGCTGGAGATTCTCTCTCGTTATTGTCATTTAACAAATAGAAATAATTTTGGTGATTCTAACTGACCCAAAACAAGAGAAGTTTGAGTTGCCCTAACTTCACAGTAAGGGGGGGGGGGGAAAGTATGTATCATTTTTTTTTCTTTCTTTTTGGTTTCAGCTGGTTGTTTTGTCTTATATCATCCGGTTATGAGTATAATTCATGTTTATCCTCCCGTTGCAGTTTCCAGAAATGGACAATATAGCAAAGGAACAACAAAAAACCTCGAGCAAGATCGTCTTCTTTCTGATCCAGAATGCCGGGCTGCTCACCGGCTTCACCATCATTCTGCTGATCACCATGTTCGCTGGGGACATAAACCTGGGATAGGAGAGGAAAACAAAAACCCTCACACGGTGCCTTTTTTTTTGTTGCTGCTCACACGGGTTGGACTGAGTGTGAACGTAAAATGAATGTCTGTATAAACTAAACCGAGTGTTGAATGGTTCAAAAGTGAGCTTTTATACCTTTTTTTGGGGGGGGACTATCAATCTAGTGAAATGTTTTCTCCATAAGAAGGGAACTTTTATACAATCAACATGTAAAAGAAAAATCAAGAACATTTATCTTAAAGAAACAATAAATTATTTTTAGTCTTCAAATGTGAAATGGTTTCCATTTACCTAATGTGTTGTGTACAATTTAATAAAAAAACAGATGATTTTTAGCTCTGCTTCGTACAGTTTTTTAAACTCTATTCTGAAACAACTTCTGCACTACTGTTTATTTGAGTTTTGTTTTCTCGCTCCCACAAACTTTCAAAGGCATATTTTGTTCATTCCTATGCACATTTTTGATTATATAGATTATTTTGGGGACTCTTGAAAAATAATCAAAGTGTACATAAACATAGACTTTTCTATATAAAACAGATAGTTTGTTATGGTTGATGAATTGTTTATGCACACAGTATATGCTCTCTGCAGTACTAAATCATGGAACTGATATCAACAATCTCTGCTAATCAAAGTAAGAACAGCCTCTACAAAATCATTAAGCTTTTAATATATTGACGTTTCTATCAATGGAATACCAAAATGTCTGGTTATAGTTACAAAACTTAAATTGTATTTAGTTAATTTTGTCAAAAGAAAATGGAAGGAATGGATGTTTAAAAAAAATATTATTACTGCTTTATATAAATAACTTAAGGCGCAAACAGAAATGCCTGTTTAGTTAATGTTCTAATTTAGGGGTTATTTGTACTTTTCTTTATGTTCTTATGGAATACATTTTTTTGAACGACTTGTATTTTTTTTTTTTTTATTTACTATTATGATAAAACATGGAGCATTAGAAACACCAGACAGTCACACAGCTTGACCTAAACTCCGGAACAAAACTAGTTTGTGTCGCTTTTTGTGTTTTTTTAACAACAAAACTGCCACTCGCAACATGGCTTCCCCGTTGACGTAAGATCCGGAAAGTCCACTTCTCTGTCTATGGAAGCGCGCAGTTCACTTCTAGAAGACTTTGGCTGCAAGAGACTTTAAGTACCATATTTGGGCATCACCCTAAAAGCAAGTACCTTGTGTTGTCTTCCTGTGTTGCTTTTGTCGCTCCTCTAAATCTCACCACAACGTTGCAGCTTCTGGGTTAGCAGTGATGCTAGCTACTGTGAGCTAATCTGACTGCTGTCATTTCTTAAAGGAAAAACCGTGTGGGTAATCTCACTCGTGGTTTGATGAGGATTACGCGAATTTACGTGGGAAGTTAACGTTACTTGTCTTTGACTAGTTTGCTAAAAGGTCTGGTTAGAAACCATCATGACCTCTTCTCATGTGATCAGCATGAGGGATGTTGCTGGAGGTCATCATGGGTAAAATGCAATTTCAGTTTATATGTTTAAATAATTTTACTCTCGTCATTCATCACACAGTGACGTCATATGGTCAATTCAGGCGCTATGAAAGCAACAAAGTAAATATATTCAATTCTCTACATTTGAGATGATCATAACACTATATATAATTGCAGTGGAAAAGTTATGAGTTGATTTCTGTGGACTCTGGCACTGTAGCAACACACCATGTTAATGTAAATGCTAAACAATGTACAAACCTAAAGCTCTGACCAATTTTAATCCCATGTAGGTATTAAACAGCAGGGGGCCTAGGATGAAACCGTGGGGTACTTAACATGCAATTACAATTCATCTAGTTTGCCACTTTTAACATTTGTGCCTTTCTGTTATTCTGGACCAGCTGAGCCATGGCCAACATTCAGATCCGAAAGTACCGGGACGAGGACGCTGAAACCGTAAAGGAGCTCTTCACCTCAGGGATGAATGAGCACCTGCCTTCATCCTTCATGCACGTCCTGAAACAGCCGCTGACTCAGATGCTGCTCATGTGCACCTTCTGCTCGCTCATGGCCACCTCCCAGTCCTTCCTGCTGCCCGTCCTAGCCGTCACCCTCCTCCTGGCCGGAGTCCGGCAGATGCTCGTCTACATGTTCAACGGCTACATAGACGCGTCTTTGAAGAATGACCTCAACGACATCAGCGAGACCTACCTGCGGAAGAATAATTCGTGTTTCTGGGTGGCCGTAAGCGACGGTCGGGTGGTCGGGACGGTGGCATGTCTCCCCGCCGAGAATACGCCCGAGTTTTTGGAGCTGAAGCGCATGTCGGTGCGGCGCAGTCACCGGGGGAAGGGAATCGCTAAGGCTTTGTGTCACACAGTGGCGGATTTCACTAGGGAGAGAGGTTTCCCTGCCGTCATCCTTTACACGTCTATGGTCGCCACCGATGCTCAAAAACTGTATGAGCACATGGGTTATAAGAAGATGAGGCAGTTTCCTATACCAGAGTTTTTTGCGAAAATCATCAACTTCACTCTGATTGAGTACAGACTTGATTTAGAGGAAGAGAAATAAAGCTAACGAAACCGACAAACTCTTTAAAACGTCTTTGTACTTTGTGTATTTCATCTTTTTTTGTGGCAAGTTCAACTTCCACGGTTACTATCTAAACAACGTCCATGTTTTCTCCAACCGTTTTTGAGTTGTTTATCTGTGTATTTAAAAATGTCGGTAAACAATCTGCATGGTCATCACTTTAACTTGTTACCAAGTTCTGCAGGAACCTGCAAATAAACGGACTTAAATCAAATAAGGGACCTCGGCTCTGGCATTCATTAACGAGCCAATCTTTGGTGTTTAGTGCGGTTTAAGGCAATTTAATGTTAAAGTGTCATTTACAGATGTAAAATTTACTATATAATAATAATAATAATAACAATACTTTGATCTTCTTCAGCATTCTGTCTCTCATCGCCTCTTCCAGTGGAGCCAGCTTGATCCCTACAACTGACTCGGTTTGTTAAGTCTGTTTGAGTCTTTCACCTTCATTGCAGCACCCCAGCACACCTCTGCACTGAAGATGGAACTAGTCACTGATGACTGATAGAACATGAAGAGCATCCTACTCCAGATGTTTAAAAGACCTCAGCTTCCGTAGAAAATAGAGTCTGCTCATGGCCTTTTCGCAGAGCACATCAGTGTTCGTAGCCTCCAGTCTAATACAGTCTGATTTGCAGACCGTCTGCAAATCAGACAATCTCACATACTGAGGTCTGGCTTTCAGATAGTCGATAATCCAGGTGATGAGTGATGCATCTACGTTCATTTTAGCCAGCTTCTCCCGTAGTAATCCTGGCTGGATAGTGTTGAAGGCTGATGAAAAGTCAAAGAAAATGATGCGGACAATGGTGTCAGATCTGTATATAGTATATAACTGCATCATCCACTCCTAAGTGGGGCTTGTATGCAAACTGCAGAGGGTCTTGGTCTGCATCCACCTGTGACCTCAGACGTACCAGAACCAGCCTCTCCATAACCTTCATAATGTGAGAGGTCAGAGCAATGGGTCTATAGTGGTTCAGTGTTTTTGGAAGTATCGTCTTTGATGCTGGAACCAAGCACGATGTTTTTCATCATTCAATTGGTTCAACTCGTTTGCCCATTTGATATTTAAAACCCGTTTGTTTCCAGAAGTCACCAGCGCACTTTCTGGGTCGAAATGTGTGAAGTTCACCGAGGTGAAACAACCGGAAAGCCGCTTGACCCCTCTGAACATCGAATATTCCGAGTTATCAGAGAATGCGGCATCAACAGTCAGAATCATAGAAGGAAGTTCCACGTGCTGCGTTCAAAGCGCCTCGAACATGGCGCAGTGTTTACAGACACAGCAGGGCGAAAACGCTTTCCGAATTATTTTACTTTTGTAGAAACGCCATGAAGCTTTTAAAATCCTCTAGGCAACATTCATATAGAGAGCTGAATAACAGTCTATATACATATAAAAAATAAAATAAATGAAAAGCAACTCAAAACACTGTTCGTTTTTCCGAGTACCGCTGAATGCACCACTATTGGACTGAAGTGGGATTGGAAGAAGAGGAAGTAGGTGTGCAGCGGAAGCCTTGAGGTTTTAACTACAGAAAGAAGCGCTCTCTGTTTTCATCTCATGTATTAATTATAAGGTAAGGAAGTTGTGTTTACTTGTTTGTCATTTTTCCGCTGCAGAATCCCGTAGAGCCTTGGTGTCAAATCCTTCTTAACTCTGTGAGTCTAGGAACAATGCTAGCAGCTCTTAGCCTGTCTGTTGTCATCAGTCGTTAACGGAGCTCAGATTTACTACCGTTTTAATAACGAGCTTATTTATCTGCACGTCAAATGGCCTGCAAGGATTTTACCAGCCAGCTACTGTAACTGTTATGAAGCATAACGGACCTCAGATAAACTACATGCCCTTCATGTAGTTTATTTGGCCTTCTTTGACTGGAGGGCAGATAAAGTACATGCCCTTCAGTCATGTAGTTTATTTGAGGTCAGTGTGGCTAAAGGTCAAACTGGTTTATAATCTTCCAGCGACCAGAGTGAAGTCGGCCCCCCCCACCTTCTTCAAATCAGACAAAATTGGTGTCAAACGTTTGTGCAGCAATTTTTTGCTTTGTTTGTGCTGCTATCATTTTAAAGATATAAAGAAATGTTTTTAAAGGTCATCAAAGGTCAACCAGCCCTCCACACACCTTCTTCAAATCAGAGAAACGGGTGTCAATTAACTCGACTACGTTTGTGCTGGTTTGTGCAGCAAACGTTTTCGTTGGTGCTGCTTTGGCTGTCAAGTTAATAATGAAAGGTTAAAGGTCAACCAGCACCCCCACTTAAAATGATAGCGGCACAAACGAAAATCTTTGCTGCACAAACCGGCACAAACGTAGCCGAGTTGATTGACACCTATTTTGTTTGATTTTATAAAAGTGTTTATAAAAGTGCCAGTTTTTGCTTCTAGGGACGGTGGAGAAAGACGCAGGTTGATAGCAGCTCGCCGGGCTACGTAGTGTCCGTCTCTAGGCAACAGTGACGGCAACCTTTAGCTGCAGCCACCAGAATTTAGCTGACCTTAACATTTCCTGTGTTTTATTTTGTAATTATTGTTACATTTAGTGTTGATTTGTGTGTGACAGGCGTGTCTGTCGAACAATCGTGTATCGGTTCAATACAGACGTGACATTTACCGTTTCTTTTTACGGAGGTGTAGTAATCCTATTCAGGGGTGCTGTGAGGTACAGTTTTACGCCACTGGTTTGGTGAGGCGTTTTTTTCTCCCGAGCGCAACGACGTAAGTAAATAAAAACGTTTTAATGTCATTTTAACATGAGACCTACATTTTAAATTCACAAGCAATTCTACGTTGTTAGTTTTACACATGAAAAATGTTGGAGGGACCTTTTCCGCCTCCTACTCTTATCTGCAGATAAAACTCACGTGGCAGGGCGTTGGAGCTTCAGCCTGTCACGTGGTACTCTCTAGTCTTCACCTAGCTGACGTCAGCAACATACTCAGTGACGTGGCTAGGCGTCACAAAGGCAGTTGTATGCCTAAGATAATATATAAATCCTTCACCAACTGAGAGCTTCTGGTTAGTGGATAATTAAGAACATTTTTGTAGAGAACTTCAGCCAGTAAACATTTGACAGAATGACTTGGATTTGCAGCGCTGTAAACTGGATTGGAGCGGGACTGGGACTTGATAAGCTTGATCATCCCAAACTGAATCACAGATTTGAGTTAAATACCTTCAGTGATACCAGGGCTCTGGAAAACACTGCAAGACTTACCTCTGATAATAACTGGGAACTGGTGGAGAAAACCAGAAGATTTTGTACAGGAGTACCACTGACAAGCATGGATCTCCATAGATCTTTAAATTCACCACCTCAAATTAAGACATCTGCTTCACAAACTTTTTTTTACGAGTTCCAGTACTGGCCAGACTACGGGGCATTGAGGCCCAGAAGCCCAAGGCCAAACTGTGAGGGTTCAAAAACATATAATAATGACAGACCCTCCAGAAAAGGAGATGAAATTGAACATGCTACAGTTTGTCTGTTCGACAATATTTGGAATTTTTTTTCAAAGCAGGATGTTATCGGGATATGTCTGGCACGTGGATTTGACGCTCTACGCAAAGCCTTGATCGCTTCCCGTGATTTCTGTTCACGGTTCATAGACAGCTTCAGAGGGGTGGAAGGTATTTCAGACCTCTCTGACGACAAGGACGAAACTTCTCCAGAGAATGAATACCCTACCATTCTTCCGTTTTGAGTCCGTCTATAGATGTCTATAGTTAAATAATTATTTATCTGGGGACCTTCTGGACGTCCCTTGGGACGTGGAATGTCACCTCTCTGGTGGGGAAGGAGCCGGAGCTAGTGTGTGAGGTTGAGAGGTTCCGGCTAGAAATAGTCGGCCTCACCTCGACGCATGGCTCTGGTTCTGGAACCAGTCTCCTTGAGAGGGGCTGGACGTTCTTCCACTCTGGAGTTGCCCGCGGTGAGAGGCGTCTGGCAGGAGTGGGCATACTTGTTGCTCCACATCTCGGCGCCTGTACGTTGGGGTTTACCCCGGTGAATGAGAGGGTAGCCTCCCTCCGCCTCCAGGTGGGGGGACGGGTTCTGACTGTTGTTTGTTCTTACGGGCCGAACAACAGTTCAGATTACCCACCCTTCTTGGAGTCCTTAGAAGGGGTACTGGAGAGTGCCCCTCCTGGGGACTCCCTCGTTCTGCTGGGGGACTTCAACGCTCATGTGGGCAATGACAGTGAGACCTGGAGGGGCATAGTTGGGAGGAACGCTCCCCCCGATCTGAACTCGAGTGGTGTTCAGTTGTTGGACTTCTGTGCTTGTCACGGATTATCCATAACGAACACCATGTTCAGGCATAAGGGGGTCCATGTGTGCACTTGGCACCAGGACACTCTAGGCCGCAGTTCGATGATTTTCTTTGTCATCGTTTCATCAGCTCTGCGGCCGTATGTCTTGGACACTCAGGTGAAGAGAGGTGCGGAGCTGTCCACTGACCACTACCTGGTGGTGAGTTGGCTCTGGTAGTGGGGGAGGATGCTGGTCAGACCTGGCAGGCCCAAACGTGTTGTGAGGGTCTGCTGGGAATGTCTGGCGGAGTCCCCTGTGAGACGGAGCTTTAACTCCCATCTCCAGCAGAACTCCTAACACGTTCCGGGGGAGGTGAGGGACATTGAGTCTGATTGGACCATGTTCTGTGCCTCCATTGTCGAGGCGGATTACCTGAGCTGCGGCCGCAAAGTTGTCGGTGCCTGTCGCGGCAGCAACCCTCAAACCCATTGGTGGACACTTTCGGTGAGGGATGCTGTCGGCTGAAGAAGGAGTCCTATCGGGCCTTTTCAGCCTGTGGGACTCCGGAAGCAGCTGATGGGTACCGGCAGGCAAAGCGGCATGCGGCTCGGGTGGTTCCTGAAGCAAAAACCCGGGCGTGGGAGGAGTTCGGAGAGGCCATGGAGAAAGTCTTCCGCACGGCTTCGAGGCGATTCTGGTCTACCATCCGGCGTCTCAGGAGGGGGAAGCAGTACAGCACCAACACTGTTTATAGTGGGGATGGTGTGCTGCTGACCTCAACTCGAGACGTTTTGGGCCGGTGGGCAGACTACTTCGAAGACCTCCTCAATCCCACCAACATGCCTTCCATTGAGGAAGCTGAGCCTGGGGACTCTGGGTCGGGCTCTCCAATCTCTGGGGACAAGGTCGCCGAGGTGGTTAAAAAGCTCCTTGGTGGTCGGGTCCCGGAGGTGGATGAGATTCGCCTGGAGTTCTTTAAGGCTCTGGATGTTGCAGGGTTGTGTTGGCTGACACGACTCTGCAATATTGCATGGACATTGGGGGAAGTTCCCCTGGATTGGCAGACTGGGGTGGTGGTCCCCTTGTTCAAAAGGGGGACTGGAGGGTGTGCTCCAATTATAGAGGGGTCACACTCTTAAGCCTCCCTGGCAAGGTCTATTCAGGGGTCCTGGAGAG